>JAODAL010000018.1:0-42500 GCA_025379985.1 Phyllomedusa bahiana
CTGTCTTCTGATAGCCATAACTTTTTTATTTTTCCGTATACAGAACTGTGTAGGGCTTTTTTTTGTGGGATGAGCTGATGTATTAATTGGCACCACTTTGGTGTTTATATGAGTTTTTGATCACTTTTTATTCCATTTTATGTGCTGCAGGATGAACAAAAATCGGCATTTGTCGTGTGGGTTAATTAACATGACAGATTTATAGGATGGGTCGTTATACACATGGCGATACCAAATATGTGTACTTTATTTTTTTTATCTTTTTGGGGGCGATTGCCGTTTGTAAAAGGGAAAAGGGCAGTGTATGTGATTTTATTCTTTTTTTTGTGTTTTTTTTTTTATTATTTTTTTAACTTTTTCATATTTTTTTTTACTTTTCCCCATAGGGTATTTGTATCCGCTAATCGCGGAGAAAAGCCGCACCCCTGTGGCTAAACCGACCGGTATTTGTCCTGTGCTTTGTAAACGACCCCTTATAGTGCTACTATTTCTGTAGTGTATATTAATGTATTTGCTGCACTATGCTGTTTACATTGTTTAAGCATTCTCTGTATGGGATTGTTTTGAATTATATTTCCTGTACATTTTCCATGGATACACTTGTATCTTCAATCACATGAGATCGGCACAAGACATAGAATTGTTAGGGCTTTGAAGTAGTTTAGGTTCCTATGCAGGGTCGCCTTTGTCGAGGCAGCTACCCTGTTGCCCTGGATAGGCAGTTTAGTTTATATAGGGTGTTTGTAGGGATTTTGTAAGTTTTTTTGTATTTTAAAAGTTATATTTTAACTATATAGGCCTAAGGTATATATTTAATTGCCAAAGCATCTTTAGTCTTGCTCTAGAGATATGTATCTCTTTAGAGCATGTGTTGTTTTTCTTTGCAGACTGAGTTGTATTTTTTAATGGTACCATTTGTAACTCTTTCTTGGGTTTATTAAAAAAAAAACATGCATTTTTTAATTGAGAATTCAATTTATTCTGTTCATCACATCATGTAAAGAACACATTGAGAGCTAAAACCTTGCATTATAACTTCTAGGTTTCATTCATACAATTTTGGCCTTCTGCCACTGGTGTGTTTTTTATGTGGTCTAATAATATGATAACCTTATTTCATGGGTCAATATAATTACAGCAAAGCTAAATATGTATACAGTGAAGGAAATATTTATTTGATCCCTTACTGATTGTGTAAGTTTGCCCACTGAGAAAGACATGAACAGTCTATAATGTTAAGGATAGGTTAATTTTAACATTGAGAGATAGAATATCCAAAATAAAATCCAGAAAATCACATTGTATAAATTATATAAATTTATTTGCATTTTGCTGAGAGAAGTTTTTGAACCCACCCCAACCATTAAGAGTTCTGGCTCCTACAGACCAGTTACACGCTCCTAATCAACTCATTACCTGCATTAAAGGGGTTGTCTCACTACATTGATTCATCTTAACTCAGTCCTGTTTTCTTGGTTTCATTTTGCATTCAGGGGCGTGTTTACTGGCTTCTACTAGGCTGCAGTGGAAACCAGGTCTGTAGCTATAGCAACCAGTGCTGGCAGCCTATCATGAGAGATTGAACAGGTCTGTAGCTATAGCAACCTTTGGAGCTGTTCCAGCCCATATAAGAGGGGATATCTCAGAATAGGTAGGACACTGTTAATGGACATATGTTGCAAAGTGAGTTGTTTTTGCAAGATCTTAAACACAAAAAGCAATCCTTGTAGCGAGACAACCCCTTTAAAGACAACTGTCTTAAATAGTCATCTTTATAAAAGACTCCTGTCCACAGACTCAATTAATCAGTCAAATTCTAACCTCTACAACATGGGCAAGACCAAAGAGCTTTCTAAGGATGTCAGGGACAAGATCATAGACCTGCACAAAGCTGGAATAGGCTACAAAACCATAAGTAAGATGCTGGGTGAGAAGGAGACAACTGTTGGTGCAATAGTAAGAAATGGAAGAGATACAAAATCAGCCGACAACAATCTGGGGCACCTTGCAAAATCTCCCCTTGTGGGGTATCCTTGATCATGAGGGTGAGAGATCAGCCTAAAACTACACGGGGGGAACCTGTTAATAATTTCAAGGCAGCTGGGACCACAGTCACCGAGAAAACCATTGGTAACACATTATGGCGTAATGGCTTAAAATCCTGCAGTGCCAGCAAGGTCCCCCTGCTCAAGTAGGCACATGTGCAGACCCATCTGAAGTTTCCCAATGAACACCTGAATGATTCTGTGAGTGATTGGGAAAAGATAATGTGGTCAGATGAGTAAAAAATTGAGCTCTTTGGCATTAACGCAACTCGCCATGTTTGGAGGAAGAGAAATGCTGCCTATGACCCAAAGAACACCGTCCACACTGTCAAGCATGGAAGTGGAAACATTATGTTTTGGGGGATTTTTCTGCTGAGGGGATAGGACAATTTCACCGCATCAATGGGAGAATGGATGGAGCCATGTACCGTAAAATCCTGAGTGACAGCCTCCTTCCCTCCGCCAGGACGTTAAAAATGGATCGTGGTTGGGTCTTCCAGCAAGGCAATGACCCAAAACATACAGCCAAGGCAACAAAGGAGTGGCTCAAAAAGAAGCACATTAAGGTCAGAGTGTCCTAGCCAGTCACCAGACCTTAATCCCATAGAAAACTTATGGAGGGAGTTGAAGCTCCGAGTCGCCAAACGACAGCTTCAAAATCTTAATGATTTAGAGATGATCTGCAAAGAGGAGTGGACCAAAATTCCTCCTCACATGTGCACAAACCTCATCATCAACTACAAAATACTTCTGACTGCTGTGCTTGCCAACAAGTGTTTTGCCACCAAGTATTAAGTCTTGTTTGCCAGAGGGATTAAATACTTATTTCTCACTGCAAAATTCAAATAAATTTATACACAGTGATTTTCTGGATTTTATTTTGGATATTCTATCTCTCAATCTTAAAATTAACCAACCCTCAAAATTGTAGACAGTTCATGTCTTTGTCAGTGGGCAAACTTACACAATCAGCAAGGGATCAAGTAATTATTTCCTTCACTGTATGTTATATATTATATATATATATATATATATATATAATATTATATATATATATATTATAATATAATATATATATATATAATATACATTTATATATAAAAAGCAAAAAGCAGCACTCCTTCAAAGGTGTTTGTTTGAGAGAGCTGAAGCTGGGGGAATAAATCACCTTTAGCTGTAAATCTTTGGAGTGCCGTGGATTTTTCTCAAATATTATAAATAATATTTTTAATTAAAATTTATATATAATAATAATAAAACCTTTTGCACACTTAAAACATTTTCATGTGTTGCTGCATATCAGGACCAATAATGTTTTTGTCCTTCTCATCACCGTATCACTCCCCTGAGGCATTGACACAGGGACAGGGGATCTGGTGGGTGATATAGAGTGAAAGGCCCTTTATGCTTCATGTGATGTTTCTCCCTGTAATGTTGCTCACCATGATGTTTCTCCCGATAATACTGCTCCCCGTGATGATGTTCCATGTTATGATGCCATGATGACCATTGATAATAAGTGGTTCAGCTGAAGTTGGGTTAGGGTACAAAAAACAGAATTATATATATATATATATATATATATATATATATATATATATAATATATAATATATATATATATATATATATATATATATATACACACAAATACAATACATAATACATATACTATATATATACACACACAAATAATATATTAATATTTTTATAATAAGTATTTTAATAATTACTTTAATAAGTATACACAGATAAAATTAAAATTGTATCAAAATACTTGTCACTGAACTAGAGAACTGAGCCACACAGCCATTCACCTCAAAGTATGTCACTGATACAGACAGCAGGCACAAACTGCTCTGCTGTGTTGGGACCAATGCAAAAGTGGAGGTTCTGTGTCCCAAGACCCATGGAGAAAGTATTATACAGTGAGATCATATGACAAAGTAACCACTATAAACTTTCTGCATTTCAGCAGCCAAAACAGTTTTTACATTTTTTTTAAATGACACGGCTGTACAAAGCCTTGCTCTTTATACTGCTGACAATTCTCACTAAAGAACAGCATCTCGACCCTTTCTGTTACAGGATTTTTTGTTTGTCGCATTTGTTTTTTCCTTCCTGCCTTCTAAGACTTATGACTTTTTTATTTTTGTGTCTACAAAAACTTTTTTGATTTTTTTTAAATTTGCTTTGCAGTGCCTATTTCTGCGACTAATTTTTCTTGCAGGCTGAATTCTGCAGTTTTTGCAGTTGTTATTGATATAATTTTGAGATACATACAATGTTTTGATCACTTTTTATTCTTATATATGGGGAAAGTGTGGTGACACAAAAAAATAGAAGCAATTTTGGCGTCTGCCAATTTTTTTTCTATGGTGTTCATCATATGGGATAAGTAATGATATATTTTTTATAGAGTAGACATTCACAGAAGCAACTACCATATATGAATTATGTTTACATTTTCAATGTTTTAATTTTATTATTTGTAAAATGGCAATAAGGTGTATTTTGAACCTTTTTAAAATTATTTCATATTTTTCAAGTGATCATTTGATCACTTGTACACTACTCTGCAATAGTTCTAAGGGTCAGGGGCGTAACTACCGGGGTAGCAGACGTAGCAGCTGCCCCGCTGCCTGGGCTATTAGGGGGTCCGGCCCCCAGGGCAGCAGCTAACATGTCTGCAATTTAGTAGTTCAGCTCCTGCGCCCGCCAGCAGTGAACATACTAGTTCACTGCCGGCGGATGTGGAGCCCGGCGCTTCCTATCTCTGAACACCTGGGCCCTTCGAGCCGAGTGCTCAATGGCAGGACTGGCCAGTATTAGCAGAGCAGAGCGGCTCCTCTCTGCTAATTAGCCTGCGCCGGCCCACAGTGCTGACGTGGGCTGCGCGATGATGTCACATCATCGCGAGGCCCGCGCCGAGCACCGACTGCCCGGGAGCAGAGCTGCGAGGGAGCGTGGGGCAGATGAGTGATTTCTTACTTTTTAATATTAATGAATCCCCCTGCCTGCCTATATATTGGCCCTTATAGCCCTGCCTATATCTAGCCCCTATAGCCCTGCTTGCCTATATAGTGGCCCCTAAAGCCCTGCCTGCGTATATCTCGCCCCTATAGCCCTGCCTGCCTATATATTGGCCCCTATAGCCCTGCCCGCCTATATATATGACCCCTATAGCCCTGCCTGCCTATATCTAGCCCTTATAGCCCTGCCTGCCTATATATAGCCCCTACAGCCCCCAAAGCCCTGCCTACCTATATATAGCCCCTATAGCCCTGCCTGCCCATATATAGCCCTTATAGCCTCCCCAAAGCCCCGTCTGCCTATATATAGTCTCTATAGCCTCCGCAAAGCCCTGCCTGCCTATATATAGCCTATCCAAAGCCCTACCTGCCTACATATGGCCCCTATAGACTTTCTTAAGCCCTGCCTGCCTATATATACGCTCCCTATAGCCTACCCTATGCCCTGCCTATCTGTATAGGGTCACTATAGCCTTCCCTAAGCCCTGCCTGCCTAAATGGACCCCATATAGCCAGGGGGCAGGCAGTGAGGTGCTGGAAAAGTGAGGATTCTAAGATTTTTGTGTCTAAATCTCCAGGGACAAGTGGTCGGGAGACATCATGGCGGTCTGGACCGGATACAGAACAAAAGGGAAAGTCAACGAGTCATCAGAGAAACATCACCTGTGAGTCACAAGATGTAACTACACTTTAATCACTGGTACACTGGTATCTACCACTAAATGGTCACTGTATAGTGGTTGTCTACAGTCTGCAGAGCCTGTATACACTAGTATATACCACTATATGGTCACTATATGGCGGTACTATTGGTCTTTGTGTACTGATCAGTAATAGTGCAGGGGTATTATTCAGTCACTTTGTGGTGGTAATTTGTGCTCTTGTTCTGGCAGTATAGTCAGGTCCATATGTAGTAACGTTATTGGTAAAGTTGTTTTTACATAGTTACATAGTTTGTCAGGCCGAAAAAAGACATATGTCCATCCAGTTCAGCCCATTTATTAAAGTGTTGCTAAAGCATTAAAGTGTTGATCCAGAGGAAGGCAAAAACCCCCCATGAGGTAGAAGCCAATTGACCTCATGTTAGGGAAACAATTCCTTCCTGACTCCAATCTGGCAATCGGAATAAATCCCTGGATCCACGACCCCCCTCTAGAATCCTAGTCACTATAGCTTGTTATATTACATCTAGAATGTATCCAGACCCTTCTTCGGAATCCTAGTCCCCTCAACGCAGAAATGCATCCAAGCCCTTCTTGAACTCTGTTAGTGAATTCACCATGACAATTTCCTCTGGCAGAGATTTCCACAGTCTCACCGCTCTAACAGTAAAGAATCCCTTTCTATGTTTATGTAGAAACTTTCTTTCCTCAAGACGTTCTAGATACAGTCCTGGATATAAATAAATCTTGGGAGAGATCTCTATATTGGCCCTTAATATATTTAAACATATTTATTATGTCCCCCCGAAGCCGTCTTTTCTCTAAACTAAATAACCCCAATCTTGCTAATCTTTCTGGGTATTGCAGTCCACCCAGGCCTTTAATTTTTTTTGTTGCCGCCTTTGCACCTGTTCAAGCTCTACAAAAGTCTTTCCTGTGCACTTGGGGCCCAAAACTGTATTATTATTAATTTTTTATTAAGTATTTTAAGCGCTTTGAAAACCAGGGCTGTACATTCGGGGGTTACATACATTACATAAATCAAACGAGTACAATGATAAGTGAATAATGACAATTGGCACGAACAGAGGGAGAGAGGACCCTACCCGCGAGGGCTACAATCTACAAGGGGGGAGAACGAGACAAGGTGAGGGCAAGACATGTCTGTGGAGGAAGTAGTGACAAGTTTAGTGAGGGTTGTAGGCAAGCCTGAAAAAGGGTTTCAGGTTGTTTTGAAGGGGGTGAAAAGTGGAGGAGAGTCTGATGTTTTGGGGCAGTGAGTTCCAGAGTGTGGGTGAAGCACGGGAGAAGTCTTGGGGGACGGTTGTGTGAGGAGCTGATAAGGGGAGAGGCAGAGGAGAAGGTCCTGAGAGGAGCGGAGATTGCGTGAGGGGAATATTTTTGGGAAAATAGGGCAGAGATGTATGGAGGGGAGAGGTTGTGGAGAGCCTTGTAGGTCTGGTTGTAGACTTGAAATGAATTCGTTGGGCGATGGCAGCCAGTGAAGGAACGGACAGAGGGGAGAGGCAGAGGAGTACGAGGAGAGAGGTGGATAAGACGGGCAGCAGAGTTAAGAATGGATTGAGGGGAGCAAGGGTGCTAGATGGGGAGGCCACAGAGAAGGAGTTGCGGGGTCTAGGCGGGGATGCAAAGGGGATTGGGCCAGCATTTTTGTAGTGTCAAGTTGAGGAACGGGGATGCGAAGATGTTTTCAAGGGGGGAAAGGGGGCAGGGAAGGTGAGGGTTTTTGGGTGTGTGGTTTTTAAAAAATAGACCCGGGTCTAGGATTACCCCAAGGCAGCGGAAAATTTTGGGGGGGGTGAAAGTGTGGAGCCATTTTTAATCCAAAATTTCTTGTTGGTTTTAAAATAAATTCTTGAAAGTGGGAAAAAAAAATTTCCCATCATGTGCATCTATGCCCCTTTTAAAAAACCCCCATATCCTATTTGCCTTGGCACTGCTGCCCGACAATGGCTGAACAGTTTAATTTTCTGTTTCCCTTGGATTCCCAAGTCCTTCTCCATTTCACTTTTTCCCCGGGTTTTTTTCCCTTTTTTCATGTTTTTTGTAATTTGGAATTTTTTCCCCCCTTTTGATTTTCCTTGAAAAAATCAAAATGGTTAAACCCCCATTTGCCCAAATTCTCTGTGGATTCCTTTTTCAGGGGCTTAGTATCATCGCAAAGATCGTTTTCTACGGGGCAATCCCCGTGTAAAAATCATTTTGAAAAAATTTTTTTTTAAAAGGGTTTGGGCCCAAAACTGAGCCCTGTGGAACCCCCTAGTAACAGGGGTCCAATCTGATTTTGACCGTTTTTTAAACCCCCCTTTGTTTTCTTTCAGTGAGCCAGTTGCTTACCCCCTTGCACACAATTTTTCCCCCCGGGCCAACAAACCCTTTTTCCCTTTCCAAAACCTTTTTTGTTGGGAAAAGTTTTCAAAATTTTTTGAAAAAAACCCAAAATATGAAAACCATTGCCCAAACCCCCATTCCGCGGAAACTAACCTCCTCATAGAAGCTGATGAAATTAAAACTGGGGGCGGGACCGATCCTTTTTATAAACCCTTTCGGAACGGGTTATACCCTTTTATTTTAAATGAGATACTTAAAGGGAAAACATCTCTGAGAAAACCTTCAAAAAATTTTTTCCCACAACAGAGGTTTAAACTTTGGGGCCCATGTTTTTCCCGGTCAATTTTTACCCCCTTTTTTAATAATTTGGGACCACATTTTTCTATGCACCAATCCTTTTGGGGGCATAACCCCCCTTATTATACAGTCCAAAAATATTAAAAATAGGGGCCTATCTAACACATTAATTAACTCCTTAGGACACGCGGGTGTTATACCGTCTGGGCCTGGGGTTCTGTATATTTTAATTTTCCTAAGACGGAGCTGCCTTCTCCTGGGTTAGACAAGAGAAACATTTAAAGTTGGAATTTGTCCTCCTTTGTCATCAACAGGAAGTCATCATCCCTGGTAAATTACAGGGGAGAAAAAAATTGTTTAATAGATTTGCTTTTTTCTATCGCCCTCTATAGTCTCTCCTCTGACTTTTTAAAGGGCCAACATTTTTCTTTTTTATTCTTTTTACTATTTATATAGTTAAAAATATATTGGGGTTTAGTTTATTACTTCTATTGCAATTTGGTCTTTCCGTCTCCAGCTTTGCTGCCTTTATCTTTATTTTACACTCTTTATTTTCTTCCCTATATCTTCTTAGCGCCTCTTCACCTGCCGTCCATGTTATAGTAGCTGAAACGCTTTCTTTTTGTTTTTTTATTGCCTCCTTTACAATCTCTGTTGATCACACATTGGGTTTTTACCCATATGGTATGTACCTCTCACAGTGGGAGGTCTAAGATGTTTTAAAGATCTTCCATTTATTTTTTGTTCTGCTATTTTAAAACACCTTGTCAGTCAATAAGATTTAGTGCCTCTCTAAGCAGGGTATATTAGCCTTCCTCAAATTCAGTTTTTTGTGGTTCCATGACAAAAAGCTCTATTGAAGGATAAATGAAGTTTATTTATTATGGTCCACTATTACCTAGTGTCCCTCAACTTGAACCTTTGTTACTATCGCGCAGGTCTATTAGTAATAGTTTAAGTCTAGTAGGGCCTTTCCTTCTAGTCAGTTTCCTGCACATTTGGGAATAGGTAATTATTCTTTAGTTATAGACAAAAACCTGTTTTCCTTTTGTGAGAGCTACAGGTTATCAGATTCCAGTTTATGTCTGGGTAGTTAAAGGTCGCCCAGAATAACAACTTCATTCTGATTAGATGCTTATCTATTTGCCTTGAGGAGCATATCTTTCTATGAGTTCTGTTATATTGGAGCTCTATAGCAGACTCTATTAGAATTATATTACTGTTACTACCCCCATGTATATTTACCATAATGATTCACCAGTACACTACCTGTCCTATATCTTCTGCATTGTTTGGCTTCAGACAGGATTTTACATAGGAGCAGACACCTCCCCCTTCCGGTGTTTACGGTCACTTCTAAAAAAGATGTACCCTGCAAGTTTACCGCCCAGTCGTAGCTCTTGTCAGCCACGTCTCAGTTATCCCCACATATGTTATATTTTGCTCTGCAATTGATACATCTAGTTCATTTATTTTGTTGGTCAGACTCCTGATATTGGGTCAGCAATTGCAATTTTTAGAGATTTTCCCGTTTTTTATTCCTTTCTCCCTATTCTTTTTTAACTATTGCTACACCCCTTCCTCCTCTCCACCCCCGCTGATTTATTAATAATTTCCAAGCTCTCTATCTTCACTATCTTGCACGTATATGTGTTAGTTCCCTCCCCCCAGTCCCCTAATTTTTATATATTCCTCGCTTCCTAGCCATTTTGTCCCCCAATACAGCTGCACCCTCCCATTTAGGTGGACCGTCCCTAGCATAGAGCCTGGCTGTAGCCAAGACAGAAGTCAGCCCAGTTCTTACAAAAACCGAAAATCCTCTTTCCTACACCAATTTTTGAGCCACTTATTCACCTCTCTAATCTCTCTCTTGCATCTCTGGTGTGGCCGTGGAACAGGTAATATTTCTGAAAATATTACCCTGGAGGTCCTTGCCTTGAGCTTTTTGCCTAAGTCCCTGAAATCATTTTAAGGACACTCTAACTACCTCTAACTTTGTCATTGGTGCCAAAGTGGATCATGACAGCTGGTTTCTCACCAGCCCCACACAGCAATCTGTAAGCCTGATCCGCGATATGTCGAACCCGGGCCCCAGGTAAACAACATACTGGTATAGTGGATTTGTTTGGTAGCAGTATTATAGTGAGATGTATGGTGAGATCTTTGCCCCTTGTCTTATCTACATTATCTAACTGCATGTCCTGGTAAATGTTCATGGTTGGGGAGGTGAGCAAGGAGGAGGGGTAGGGGGTCCCATCCAAAAGTTTGCTATGGGGCCCAGGCTTCTCTAGTTACGCCCCTGCTAAGGGTTTAATATAAGTAATAAGATGACAGCTATAGAGGTCTTTATTAGCCTCCTGGATGCCATGATAAATGTAAGGCACCCTGCCATCGCACTGTGGGAGAATGATAAGGGGCCGCAATAGACCTGAGCAAGCGAGCCCGCTTCCCACTCCCTTACCAAAATGATGATGTAAATGTCTAACAAGGAGCTTAATGGCAAAATTCACAACAGGTGTTTGACCCTGAGTTTTCCAATAAATTTAGGGCATCAGTTTGAATTGGGATATATACAGTCCTCCCCATCATGCTGTGTGTGTGTGTATATATATATATATATATATATATATTTATATATATATATATATATAAATCCAGGAAAAATTTGCAGCACTCAAGGCAAGTATTAGGTGAAAAAACAAATAAGTGACTTTATTCCCACATGTTCCAATGACGACGTTTCGGCTCCCTCACAGAACCATTTTTTAAAAATGGCTCTGTGAGGGAGCCGAAACGTTCGTCTTGGAACATGTGGGAATAAAGTCACTTATTTGTTTTTTCACCTAATACTTGCCTTGAGTGCTGCAAATTTTTCCTGGATTTATCTAGTTTTGGGGCTCCCTTGCCGGGAGTTCTATTTTTGCTGGCACCCCGCATGTAATGATACACGGAAGTGCTGCTAATTTTCCTGTATCTATCTATCTATCTATCTATCTATCTATCTATCTATCTATATATATATATATATATATGCTGTATATATACAGCATGATGGGGAGACTGTATATATCCCAATTCAAACTGATGCCCTAAATTTATTGGACGACTCAGGGTCATACACCTGTTGTGAATTTTGCCATTAAGCTCCTTGTTAGAGATCAGAAAGTTGTGCAAAAAGTACTGAAATACGAAACAGTTGGACATGTGCATTCTAAGAGATGGTTAAGATTTTAAGAGATGTTCTCATTTAGTGCATTTAAAAAAAATTAAACATTTTTTTCTTTTTAACTGTAGATTTTTATTGAATTTTTTTTATAAGGAACAATGCATTTCCATACAGCAAATGTCATTAGCATAACATATGAGGCGGTGCAAAAAGTACATATTATTTCCAAAAATAAACTATAGAGAAAGAATATAAATCACAGCCCTGTCATTTGACTATTCAAACATTGATAGCTGTGGTTAAGGCATTAGAAGTAGAAGAGAATCACAAGTTAACCATATGCAGTACAACATGCCGGAAATTGGCAAATCTATCAAGCAGTCTAACCTTAAGTACAGAATACAAAGACAGGGGGAAAACAGGCACAGGACACACGAGGAGAGAAGGTTCCCCGGAGAAGAATTAGCAATCCGTTGTGATTCCCACAATGTGTTATAGGTTATAAATGATGCAATAAACATCCCATTTTGTTATGTGACATAGCTGTAAGGTACTCCATACAGCTGACCTCTTTAAGACAAGAGCATAGGTCCATTTTTGGAATGAAGGTTTGCTTCTGGAATGCAGCTATTAAACATTTGGCCATTGTCATATAGTAAAAGTCTGCCTAAATTGCACCCCAAATTGGGATAGGGAATGTTAAGGATACTAACCTGTGTGAGATCGTATACCAAAGATTGCACTACCCTCCAGAAGATGTGCTGGAGAGTAGCCTCGGGGTCCCCACATCTCCAGCAACAATCCAGAATATCCACTTTCAATCTAGAGCTGAAATATGACACCAGGACATAAGTATTTTGTATTGATTTTCCTTGTTTTACACTGGCCTTTTGCTTCTGAAGGAGAGGTTGCAGCACAGCCAAACAGCAGTGTGGGCAAGGTTTAAAGCTGAGCATTTTGACTGAGTGAACGAGTCTTGCGAGTGTTTTCTTTAAAGTGTGTTTTTTCTTTTAAGTGTGGAGATTTGAGATTGAGAGGGAGAAGTCCTTGTTAATCCTCCAGCAAATACTTTGTTTAAATTTATCCTTTGTGTTTATTTTTTAATTCCGTACATTTAAAATCTATGGGCAGACAAATATTTTTATACTGTAGCTTCCCACTTTTTTGGGGTGTATAGTTTTACTTGTTTAGTATTATAGTTTTAAAAGAGTATTTAGTAGTTCTAAAAGTTGAAACAAAAAGTTTGTGGGCCTTGTTGAGTCCCTTTGACTGGTCAGGTGACTGGCGGGGGTTTGGGGGGTTTAACCTAATCGGCAAGCAAAAAATTGCAACTGTGTGGGGGCGGGCAAAGGGCCCCTTTTGCTTCTGAAGGGGGGGTTGCAGCAAAAGCCAAACAGCGTGGGGGTTTAAGGTTTTTAAACGAGCATTTTGAGCGAGTAAACGGTTTTCCCCCGATTTGTTTTCTTTGGGGGGTTGTGTTTTTTCTTTTAAGTGGGAACTTGAAAAAAATCAAGTCTCATTTGGGGATAAGTGAACAGGGCCCTGGCCCGGGGAGCTAGGACTGGGCGGTTTAAAAATTTACAGGGTTACAGTAAATTTAAAAAAGGATCGTAAAGCCCGGGAAAAGGGGGAGGTTCTGTCTCAAAGTAAAATCCTTTTCTGAAAAAAACACTGCGGAAAGATATAAGTACAGGAAAATGAACAGGGGGGGAAATTCTTTAAAGGGGTTTAAATATCCCATGGGGGTAACAAAAAACAATAAAAATTACAAAAAAGGGGTCTGTTTAAAAGGCCCCCCAAAAATAAAACAGAACCCCCTGGAAGATTACTCCCCCCCAGGCAAAAAATGAGGGGGCCCAATCAAAATGGGGTTTAAATTTTTTTGGGGCGATTTTTAACTTATTCAGACATAAAAATTGGGAATTTGAACCCTTGTAGCTCTCATAAAGGAAACGGGTTTTTTGTAAATAACTAAGGGATAATTACCTTTCCCAAAATTGGGGGCAAAAACCCGGGAACTAGAAAAAAGGGCCCTTTTCTAGCCTAATATTAATTTAATAAAACCTGCCCAGAGTAACAAAGGTTCAGTTGGGGGGGAAACCTTTTGGGAAAGGGGACCATAATATAAAAAATTTTCCCGTTTTTCCTTAAATAGATTTTTTTGTCAAGGAGCCCAAAAAACACTGAATTTTGGGAAAGGTAATTTTATTCTCCTAGGGAGGGCCCAAAACCTTATTGACTGGGACAATGGTTTTTTTAAAAATGGGGGAACTAATAATAAATGGGATATTTTTAAAAACCTCCAGGCTAAACCCCTGTGAAGGGACATTACCTTATGGGAATAAAAAAATTAGAAAAAGGAAAAACCCCAAAGTGGATCAACCCCGGGATGTAAAAGAGGGAATTTAAAAAACCAAAAAAAGGTTTCACCTAATTTAAAAAAGGGGGCCCGTGGGAAAAGGAATAAGAAAACTAAGGGAAAAAAATAAAGTGTGTAAAATAAAGAAAAAAGGAAGGGGCAAAGTGGAGACGGAAAGACAAATTGCTAATAAAGTAAAATAAACCCAAAATATTTTTTTTAAATATTTTTAAATAGTTAAAAAAATTAAAACAGAAAAAGCTGGCCCTTTGAAAAAAACTGAGGGGGAGACAGTAAAAGGGCGATGAGAAAAAAGCAAAGTATTAAAAACTTTTTTCTTTCCCCTGTATTAAGAGGAAGGGTGACCTTCCTTTGAAAAAGAAAAATGTGGTAAACTCCACTTAAAAGGGTTTTTTGTCTAACCCAGGAAAAAAGTGCAGTTTTCCCTCTTAGGGAAAATTAAAATAGGGCAAATCCCCGGTCCAGAAAGGGATACACCCCCGTGTCCCAAGAGAGTTTTAAATGATGTCCCTAGATAGGCCCCTATTCTTAAAAATTCATGGACTGTCTAATAATGGGGTATGTCCCCAAAGGGTTGGGCCCTAGCAAATGTGGTTTCCAAAATTCAAAAAGGGCCCAAAAAAAACGATTTAGGGAAAATAAAAGGCCAGTAAGCTTAAAAATTGTTGTAGGTAAAAAAATTTTTAAGGGTTTTTTCAGAGGTTTCTATTCCCGGGGTTTTCTCACCCGGGAAAAAAAAATGTTTAACGCCGTTTTCCCGCATGGGTTTAAAGAAGGGGTCGGTCCTGGGCAGACTTAAACTCTTTAATTCTTGAGGAAATCCCGTGCCCAGATGGATTTGGGGTGAAGGGACTGGATGTATATATCTAGTTTTTTTTAAAAACAAATTTTTTTTCGGGGGGCCAAAAAAAAAGGGGGAATGCATGGACTGGGGGGAAAAAAGTTTTGCAAGTGGGTTTTAAATAACTGGCTCACTGAAGAAAACAAAGGGTAGTAATTAACGGTTTAAAAAATCAGACTGGACCGCTGTTACGTGGGGGGACCCCAAGGGGGCATTTTTGGGCTCTATCCTCTTTAAAATTTTATTAATGTCTTAAACCCGGGGAAAACACAGTAGAATTATCGGGTCTTTTCAGACGATAAATAAGCTCTGTAAAGTAAAACAAACCAACCCAAAAGAGGATTTTAAAATTGGGTTTTTAAAAAAAGGGATCTGGTTTAAATTTTGGGGGCCCGGGGAGGGGAAAAGGCAGATGAGCTTTAAAAACTGATAAATGAAAGGGTTTTGCACCCTGGGGGAAAAGAAATCCATTACATGATTACATGTTAAATGGAAAAAAACTGGGGAAAAGTGAAAAGGAGAAAGGCTTGGAATCCTGGGGTGGACATAAACTTTAAATTTTAGGCCAGTGCAGGCAGGCAGCCAAAGCAAATAGGATCATGGGGTTTCCCTTTAAAAAGGGGGATAGTGCACATGATGAGAAAATTTTCTCCCATTATACAAATCACCATTAACCAAACATGGAAAATTTTTGTACAGTTTTTTTGGGGACCAGTTTAAAAGGAAAAAAACATTGTAGAAACTTGAACTGGGACAAAGGCGGGCAACCCAAAAAAAATTAAAAAGGGCTGGGTGGGTCTTCAATACCCCAAAAAAATTGCAAGATTTGGGTTTATTTAGTTTAGAGAAAAATTAAAAAGGGGGTTTGGGGGGGGAAAATAAAAATATGTTTTAAAAACATCAAAAGGGCAAATATGAGATCTCTCCCCAAAATTTTTTTATACACAGGGGGTGAAACTAGAACAAGGGGGCATCCTTTAAAGTTTGAGGGAAAGAAAAAGTTTCTTTCCTAAAAAATAGAAAGGGGGTTCCTTTACGTAAGAGCAGTGAGATTTTGGAAAACTCTGCCGAGGGACTTTGGGCCATGGTGAATTCAATAACCGGGGGTTTAAAAAAAGGGGTTTTGGGTGGGATTTTTTTGGAGCATAATAATATAACAATTTTTTTTTTCCAAGGGGGACTTGGATTCAGGAGAGGGGGCATTGATCCAGGGATTTTCTGTTTGCCAGATTTGGGGTCAGGAAGGGGAAATTTTTTTTAAAATTTGGGGCAAAATTTGGGTTCTACCTCATTGGGGTTTTTTTCCTTCCTTTTTAGATCAAAACCTTAAAAC
Source organism: Phyllomedusa bahiana (assembly GCA_025379985.1). Classification (NCBI taxonomy): domain Eukaryota; kingdom Metazoa; phylum Chordata; class Amphibia; order Anura; family Hylidae; genus Phyllomedusa; species Phyllomedusa bahiana. Next base: position 16,108 of record JAODAL010000018.1, read on the forward strand.
AAAGGCTGAATTAGATGGACCGAATTGTTTTTTTTTTAGCCCTTTAAAAAAATATGAAACTGATTAAGGAAGAAAGAGTGTTTTTTTTTCCAGATTACTCTTCCATTTTGTCATTGTTATAGGGGAAACCTCAGGAAATTTCTCCCACTTGGGCATGTATGCATGTACAAAGGTTTAGTTTTGGGTGAGGAGCAAACAACAGCTGGTATTAATTTTCTGAAAATTTAAAAATTTAGAGGGAAAAGCCGCACAACCCGATTTCTCAAATGGGAGTTGGGGGGAGAGACCAACTTCGACCTTAAAAAAGTGCATAAAATTTTGATCCCGCAAATAAGCGGGAGAGGAGGGCAGTTTACGGGGGGATCGCAAAACAAGGAATTTTTAGTTTTTTTTGTTTGGTAACCACCCAAAACTGCAAAAAATTAGTGTAAAGAATTTAAACCCCGGGGCTCAGCCCCTTTATTTTGCAAATCCATTAAAAACAGGGGGGGAAGAAAAGGGGACTTAGGGGGGCCCCCTGAACATAGTGTATACATCTGATAACATTTTTTCCAAAAAGTTTCTAGGGGAGAATCTGGGGGTTTTTAATTTAAAGGGACATTTAAACCTTTTGGGAAAGGGAAATTTTCCAAAAACCCCGGAAGTTAGGATGAATGGGGGTGAACCACAACTTTTCAACCTCCATCCATCTTGAAAAGCGAACAAATTGGAGCACGATGGTATAGTTCACAGTCCCTCATCCATCCTACTCGCCAGCAATACACTTCTAGGGGTTCTATGCTTTCTATTGCCCCATATGAAGTCAATAAAATCTGATTACAGGGACTTTTGGACCTTCATAGGGTAGGGCTGGGAAAGTTTCGGAAAAAAGGGACAATTTAAATTTTTTTTGGGGTTCGGACTTTTTGATTGCAGCTTTTAACGGACAAAAAAGAAAATGGCCAAATTTAGTTTTTTATTTAAACTTTAAAGGGCTTTTAAGATTAAATTCCTTTGATATTTCAAAAAGGGCCGTCTGACCGCAGTAGTTTTAAATTGCTTTAAGGTGGGGGGTTTTGGCCCCAAGTCGAATCGAGGGTTTAAATTTGGCATGGCTTTGTCTTAGGGTCTTAATTTTATAACCCCGAGGGGGATCCCAAAAAGGGACACCCAGGAAAATGTATATTTTGGAGAGATACAATGGGGTTAGTCAGTGTTAGCAGGATATCATCTGCATGTAATGAAATTTTGAATTTTATTTCCCTTCCCTCAAACAAACCCTGATATTTCCCCAAATTCATTAATGGGGTTTCGGGGCAGAGGCCTTTTTAAAACAAGGTAAAAAAAAGCAGGGGGAGAGAATACCCTTTTCCTAGGTTTTCCCTTTTTAATCCCGAAACAAACGGTGAGGGTTGCATGAGGGAGCCGAAATACCAATGAAGAGTAGAGACCCTGAAGTGGGGCTAACAAAGGGACCAAAAGATTTTCAAATTGCCTTTTTAAAGGGAGGGGGTTTTAAACGGCTTAATTCACGGCGTAATTGGGGGGGAAAAGTATTTCGCCCGCTTTCGTCCGTGTGGGTCCAGAGAAAGGGGGGGACGGGGGGGGGGCTGGAGCCCCGCCGACCCCTTAGGAAATTCATTATTCCCGGCGCATATACGGCGTGAATAATTGAATGTCCCCTTTTTTCTCTCAGCTCCCATATGGTCGGGGAGCAGGGGGAAAGGAGACGGGAATCCCTAGTTCTCTATGAGGGAAATTTTGGGGTTTTCGTAAAGACTGGGGAAAATATTTTGCCCGTATTTGGCACAGGGGGAGGGGGGTGATAACGGGCTGAAAAAAAAGTCCCAGTCATTTTCCGTGTGAACATTTGCCTATAGTTTGAAAAATAAAAAACCAAAATAAGGTGATCCAAAAACCTTTTTTAGGGATCTTTAAAGCATTTGCATAAAAAATCCCCCTTCTTATTTTCAAATTTAAACTGTCTAGTATTATCGCTTTTATTCCTAGTTTTTAAACGGGGGGGGCCCCCTTGGCGGGGCACAGGATGAATTCCCTTTCTTGGTCCCTTTTTTGAACTAACTGTTTGGGAAAGGGTTGGTTTATAGCCTTTTTGGCCCGAAATTTTAGTGAAAATTTCAAGTCTGCATTTAGCAATGCTATCGGTCTGTAGCTAGTGCACTCTAGGGGATCCTTGCTTTTCTTTTTTAATTAAATTAAAGTAAATAAAAAAAGTTGAAGGTCTCTAATAGGCACGGGGTCAATTGAAGTTGAAAAGTTTGTGCGTATAGATACGTGAAACCATCTGGGCCCGGAGATTTCCCTGATGGGAGATTTTTAAGCGTGTTAACAAGCTCCTCTTCCATGATCGGAAGAGTTGGCGTGGCCACATCCTCAGCCCAAGAGTTGGCAGCTTACAAGCCTATAAAAAATTCTGTAACATCTATCTTTCTAGAGAATTAGAAGGCAGCACATCAGGAACATTATACAAGTTTGAAAAATAGGAGTGAAAATCTCTGTGATCGCTTTTGGATCGTATATAGGAACTCCGGAATCATTTTTAGTGGAGTGAGAAGTTAATCTAGCCGTTGCGAAATTCAACAAATTTTATGTTCATCCTGAAATTTCAACCAAAAGCCAAATACCTCTAGTTTTTTGTGACTAGTATATATATGAAACATTAATTTAAAGATCAAGAAAACTTTAACCATGTGCAATATAAAAAAATAAAAGAATAAACATAATTGATATTGCTGCATCCATAAAAGTGTGAAATAATAAAGTGTTGTTTATCCTGAAGAATAAATGCTGTAAAAAAAGAAACAGTACCAAAATTGCTGTTTCTTGATCACCTCACAAAAAATGGAATAAAAAGTGATTAAATAGTCATATGTATCCTAAATGGCATCAATAAAACTGGCAGTCTTCAAAACATATGCCTTAACATAGCTGGGTTTCAGAATATGGCAAGGCAAAGGTTTGAATTCTTTTAAAAGTAATGAAACATTACCCCTCCTCCCTTCCACATTTGATATAGTTGGAATTGCACCGACCCGCAGAATAATGTTAATGTGTCACTGATACAACATGCTAAACTTCATAAAAATAAAATCCAAAATTTTATGAAAAAGCTGTTGCCAAAAATTATTATATTGGGACAAACAAATAAATGTCCCCCGCACTATTTATACATGAGCCTCCTTATTCAGGCTCTGATAAACAACGCTTTCTAATTGATTCTAATTGTTGTAAAATGCTGTGTTGTCTGTACAACAATAAAAACAATTAAGAGTAACTAAGTAAAATGAAGGGGAATGAATAAATATGTATCAAATGAATAAATATGTATATATTCACACAGAATTCTGTTCTGCTATGGAGAATAAAGAGTATATGTAAATGTCACTTATTTGCACGTTTGTAAGACTGTAAATATATCTTCGTGATGTACACATAAAGAAAGCTACATATTCCATTGGGTGATGTATTTATTCAGCGATCAAAGAAATACAAATTCTCATCATATGCAGCCTCCAATCATTACAGCACTACTTTATATAGACCACTGATCTCTTACAACCTCTTCCCCTATACACAGAAATGGGACTTATTGCGGCGCAGCTCCCAGCTGCTTATTTCCTGCCATATTCCTCTGCAGTTACCGGCTGGTCCTTGTGTCCAGAAAACAAATGTACTTTGCATCCTCAGCTGCTGTCAGGACGTGGCATAGTCGTAGCTGTACAACTTACACATAGCTGACTACATTACTAGCTGTATAATATGATGTAACTGTGATACACTAGTTATAATATCACTGTTCCAAAACGTGCAGAGGCGCCGAGCCCAGACAGGGTCATACCCCATATTATACGTCCATAGTGGATTAATAATAGAAGGCGATGTGAGGGAATAATAGACAAGGGTAGAATGAGGGACAGAGAAGGCGGGCAACGAGCAGGGTGAGAAGAGAACGCTCATCTCCGGCCCTTTTCATGCTTTAATAAAGCAGAGCAGTAAAACAGGTTGTTCCAGCATGTGTCATTAACATTTTATGAAAGCATCAGAAACAAGTAGTTTAATAGCGCTGATTTGTTTAACACTCCGTATTACTTTTTATTGCCAGTTCTTTTGGCAGAAAAAAAGCATCAAAAATGATTGAAGTAACATTTTATATACTCAGGAGTCCCATAGAAGCAAATTATATTCCGAAGCCTGAGGGGGAAAAAACTGGGAAGTTTTAAATTACAGGTTCCCAAAGGGATGGTAATTGAAAAAAAATTTTGGTCACAGCTTCCTAAAGGCACCGCATCTCCCCCTCAGGGACCCCCTTAAAAAGGGAGGCCCCAAAGCTGATGATTTCCTCCAATGTGCCATGCATTTTAGAAGCCTGTTTTTAAAATTTGCCCTAAAAAATACCAACTTGGGGGAGACCCCTTTTCCTTTATTTTAAAAAAATGAGTAACCCTAAAGACAAAAAAAGCCACCTTGCGGGCCCTTTTCCCTTTCCCCCTTTTGTCCCCATCTCATTTAGTATACTTTGAAGATTACGTTTTTTTTTTTGCGCCCCAAAACATTTTCAAGGGTATAGCTAAGATATCCTAATGGTTCCCTTTTTGGGGCCCGTTTTTATCCCAAGGTTTTTGTCTTTGTGGTGGAGGTTTTGGTGCCTCCATTTTCTTGTTTGGTTACAAGGTAATAGCTTTTTTTCGGGACTAGAAAAAGTAGCCCAAAATGTTTAAGGAAACACAAAAAAATGTAAACACCAATAAACTGGTTACATTTGCTTTGGTTTTTGTCATTTTTTTTCCCTAAATTTTTATCCCCATTTGTTTGCCTCATGTTTTTTTTAAACTTTCCCCCTTAAAAAATGGGTTTTTTAAGAAAAGGGTTTGTCTATAAACACAAATTTTTATTGCAAATAAAGGTGTATATTTTGTGTGCATATATATGTGTGTGTTTATATTTTTTATATATATATATTTATATTTATTTTAAACATAAACATTAAAATAAAAATTTTTGTACATCCCACCCCCGGGAAACCTTCCCGGGAGCCCCACTCCCAGTCCCTTTGGGCTGTTTGTCTGCACACGGGTGATTACTTGGATTTTCGCTGGTGGTATAAAAAAAGGGTTTATATAGCATATGTAGGGTTTTCGTATCTGTATTTAAAAATATGTGACGGGCCCCGGGGCTCATAGTGCAGGCACATTTAAGGGAGGTGAGAAGCACCCAAGTGTACATCAACCTTTAAAAAACTGTTTAATCACATGTTTCTGTGCTAGATGCCCGGCAAGGGTCCTGCCCAAACCCCACCAAGCACAGGCATCATGTCTTGTATGGACCGGGGGGAGCATCTACGCTGGACAATGCCCAGTGGTTCTCGTTTTTGTTCATGATGAAAGTAGATTCATCTGAACGAAGTGTGGGCCCAATGATGCTAAAAGTGCAAGGAGGTGCTATGCATAGCCAGGCCAGGGTACGGTCAGGTACCCTTCGGTTACTGCCGCAGGCCACATGATATCAATGGTCTGACTTAAATTTGGTTTCCCCTCACCCCCTTTTAAAGTTCTGGCTTGTGAGCTTCATCATCGGGTTTCCCGCAGGGATTGTTTAAAATGAAGCGTCACAGTGTGTGATAAAGCCAAAGGATGTTCATTCGTTGCTTCTCTGGGATCTTACATCTTGTTGAAACCTGCTGATGAACTCTGAAAACAATCTAAGCTCAGTGGTCACTTCCGTCTGAGTTCATCCTACTTGAAGCCTCACAATGACAAGGTACTGTTAATCAATTGTAAGGTGTTATCTTGGTCTCATGATGTCAAAATGTGAACAGCATGATGAGGAGGACTGTTTAAATCCAGTTCAAAATTGATCCCCTAAATTTATTGGGCGATTCCAGGGTCAAACCCCTTTTTTGGGGAATTTTTGCCATTAAAGGGGTTGTCTCACTACATTTATTCTTTCTTACCTCATCCTGTTTTCTTGGTTTCACTTTGATTTAGGGGCGTGTGTTTACTGGTTTCCCACTAGGCTGCAGTAGAAGCCAGGTCTGTAGCTATAGCAACCAGTGTTGGCCGCCTATCATGAGAGATTGAACAGGTCTGTAGCTATAGTGACCTGAGGAGCTGATGCAACTCATACAAGAGGGGATATCTCAGAATAGGTAGGCACTGTTAATGGACAACATTTGCAAGTGACTTGTTTTTGCAAGATCTTTAATTTAAAAAGCAATCCTTGTAGTGAGACAACCCCTTTAAGTTTTTAGAGATCAGCAAGTTGTACTGAGACACTGAACAGTTAGACATGAGCATTTTAAAGTTAAGAGATGGTCTAATTTAGTTCATTTAACAAAAAATTTTAAAGAAATTGTAAGTTCATCCTGAAATTTAAACCAAATCAAAATATTCATAACTTTTTGTGAGCACTGTATGAGTGTTATATATATATATATATATATCTGAAAAAATAATTTTTATATGTATATATGTACATATAAATTTTTATATTACTCACATGTATACAATATATATATATATATACATACTGTGTATATATATGAATAATATAAAAATGTATATTTGTATATATACAGTACACACACAAACACACACATATATATATAGACACATACATACATAAACAGTAAAGTACCAAGTATGTTTGGCGTATTGTTTTTCAGGCATATAATGCGCATGTGAAACTAGCCTAAAGCAGCATTGTGTGATGCTTTTCATAGCATCTCCCCTGCCGTTTAATAGCCTTTTTGTGTAGGAGAGGTCACAAATATTTACAACATTTTTGTAGTGGGTGTTTTTGTGAGTTTTCTGGGGTTTGTGGTGTTTTTATTTTGTGATGTTATTTCTGGTATTATTCCCATAAGTTTTTCTTTTTAAAAAGCCAGAAAACATAAAGCTCCTTATCGGGAATATGATAAAGGAGTAACATCACTCATAAAGCACATTTTATTAAAAACTAGAATTTTTCTACAATGCTGTTTGTTCTTTGCTACAATTACAGTATATGACATGGTCCATTGTGACAAGTCGAATGTAAGAGTATGTTTACACGGCGTATTTGCAGGGCGTAATTCGGTGCATAATTGCGCTGCAATATGCCCGAAATTACGCCCTGCAAATACGGTAATTCATAACACTCATTGAGAGATATGATTACATGGCGTTTTCCCCAGCGTACAATAAGCACTGGGGAAAAGAATTGACATGTCACTTTTTCCCAGCACTTACGCTACAGGGAAAATGAAAGTGATTGGGAGCTGGCTGTTAGTGCTTTAGGGTATGTTCACACGGTTTATTTTGGAGCGCATTTCGCCGCATATTTTGCGGCGTACTGCGCTTAATATGTGGGGAAATGCTCCCCATAATTAGGGTAATCCATAGCTCTGATAGAGAACTATGGATTACGCCTCCTCTCCCCGCTTGTACAATACAATTGTATTGTACGCGGGGGGAGATAATTGACATGTCAATTATTCGCGTCGAATATGCACTGTGAGTAAAGCATGTCTGTGGGGCCGGCGGGCTGTTGGGGGCCCCCCCCCCCCCGGCACCGTGGGAGTCGCGCTGATCAGCGCGACTCCCAAAACACCCGGCGTAATTGCGGCATGTACTGTATGCGCTGCAATTATGCCGTGTGAACATACTCTTAGAAGTACGCGCCATTTTACTTGTAAGCTAGGTGTACACAACAAATGTCAAAATGCCGTCCAAATTCCGACAGCATTTTGCCACGGTTTTTGCCGTGGTTTTACTCAAAAGTCGCTGTTGGTTTTCGGATTTGCCGTCGGCCCCATACCTTGAATGTATGGGAATCTGACGGCAATCCGCCGGATTGCTACGGAACATACAAGTTGCATATTCCGCCGGATTTTAAAACCAACAGTAAAGTCTGTGCTGTGTAGACTACAGCACAGATTATTTATTGCAGTACCAAAATACTGAATCCGCTGAAAATCCGATGGAAAACCTGCGCTGTGTGGACATAGTCTTAGACTAGATTCACATCTCATTTGTGCTATAGTGTATGCTAAACATGTCAAGAGGGTTAAATAGCCCAATAGAAACAAAAAGTGTTTCATTTTAGCCTCTATTTGGCTGTTAAAAAAAAGGGTATGAAATTACATAGGAGCATATACTATTCCATACAATGGTATCCATGAAAACAATGTACACATGTAAATTTTTGCAATGGATCATGGATGGCACTATTTGCCATCAGTCAGAGGCAACGGTTTAACATTTACATTCTGGAGTGTTTGTTAAATAGAGGCCATAACCATTTTGGGAACTTAGCCCAACCTTGGCATTTTTTTAAATGTGTTTAGAGTAAAAGGCAAAATCATAAAATTATCTAAAGATCTGTCTTTAGCACAAAAATTTTTTACAATACATGTACACCAGCCATGAGGTGTATCAAGTTAATGGGCAAACTGGCATATATGCCAAAGTTATTTCAGAGCTGCACCACAATGCACAGCAAACTTGATGTGACTTAATACACTATTGATAACTCATACCATGTGTGTGCAAAACATTACTGCTTTGAGCAGGATACCATATAACAATTTTATTGCTATGACTAAACAGTAGAGCTACCCCGAAGCATGCAATTTTTTTTTTTTTTTTTTTTTTTACTTTGCCAATAAAGCGATTTGTTAGCCACAATATAGTCTTACTACATTGATGTCAGTTTTGTTTCTCATAGTATATGCATATACAATGAATGATTTCCATCACTTATTTAGTCACACTAAAGAGTCAGACCAGTTACATCAGGATCATTCAATGATATTTTTACAATATAGTACTTTATATTGATATAATGCATTCCTGAGTGTGTGGCCTGTATCCAGTACAAGGAATGGCAACAGGATTTGAAATGGCATGGTGCACTGCCCCTAGAGTCTAATCAATTGTGGGCATCTGATTTCCTACTAATTACATATTTAGTGATCATATTTTCTCCCAGCATTTACTCTTTGCAGTAAATGGGCCATTTGAAATCCTGTACTTTTATTTCTTGAGTTTATGCATTGACCCATGCCGGACTGTCTGTCCCATACTGGACTTTTCCTTGACCACTAGTTGTACTGAGAATAAGTGTGCAGCTACAAATGCAGTTTTCCATTAATAATCGATGTGTAGCCATAGCAGATCAATAGTTACTGAGATCATGCACACTAGCAGAGAGCCAGCCATGTAATATTTTACAGCAGCTGCTTAACATTTCATTACCTACTTATTTTACACAGAGAGGAGTGAATTAAAATGGGAGCGTTAAATGAAATAGAGGCTTCGCTTTCTTTCTGCTGAAAGCCGACACCTAATTAGGGAATATTTAAATCCCACAAAAATGCAGACTCTCCAAGGTGCTATAAAGCTTTGCTGCATATAAGCTTTAACAAAACTTAGTGAATTATAGGCTGGCCCTTGGCTCTTAGGAGCTGTTTTCTTGTGTTAGGGGAATCTAGAGCTTTTGGTCTGGGCTGTAGGACATCTGTATGCTGGTTCATGGGGAGTTTGGACTTCAGGAAAGTACTAGCTCCGGTAACACATGGAATATTTTATTGTCCTAATTCGCCAACGTTTCGGTCCTGTAGCACTGACTCTATTTCAAGGTCCACTGCTTTATGATAAAACACTGGTGATTTGGGACAATGAAAAGCACAGCTGTTGATCTGTGTGTGATGCTTTACTGAAATCATCCAGTTTTCTATTAAACCACTGACACATTTTAACTGTAGGAAACCTATCAGTCAGCTCAATCACAGTTTGAGTTTTTATTTATTTTTTTTCTGTTTCATTTGTAAGTCACTTTTCCTCTTTTTTATTATATACTGGTGTCTATAAAACTAGAAGCTTTTCTGTATTAAAGAGAATAGCATTTCATATTCATGTTAAACATGGTGGTTGCATATCAAACCTGATCAATTCCGTGTACTGGAATTAACAAGTTGTTTCATGACCATATTAACACATATTATGGAGGCTGGTCACTTTAGGCATAATACTTTCAAATCTGTTTAATACAATCTAGGCAAGTTACCAATATGTGGAAGTCCTGTACCATTTATATCCACAGTGAAGCCATTCCTGCTGGTTAGCATTGACTTCTCTCCCCAAAAGCACACAGCACTGTTACAGTTGCCACCATGGAATTTTTAGGGACACAAATACCCTATTTTAAGGGTTGTCCAGAAATTTGTGGACAGTTGGTGACCCTGTGTTTCATCAATAATATTATTGCCAATGGAGGGACACATGAAGAGACACATGAGCTATCGATACAATGTGTATAAAAACTAGTATATGCTCAGATTGCATTATTGGAGGGTGCGGACTAACGTCTCATCACATATTCCACTATCGACAACCCTCTCAAGGACTAAACACTGGCCTAACAACTGTCTGTAAATATTTGGACAGTACTTAAAATAGAGTTCCTGAAAAAATAGGTGTGTCTGATTTCTTTTGAGGCGGGTTGTACTTGAAAAGTTTGTTATTATTGTACTTATCTTCATTTAGAGTAAATGATGGTAAGAAAAATCTAGGTTGGCAATCCTGACAGAGCAGTGCAATGCTTACCAGAGGAAATGGCTTGATTGCAGAACTAATGAGTATGTCAAGACACTATAAATTAGAAAGTTGTCTGTACCGAGGTTTTAAACACATCTGAAAACATTATGGCCAACCCCTTTAACTTGGCTAAAGTTAATTGGGTTGTCCAGTTCATATCAAAACTTAATAGGACGGTGTGGGGACCTCATGAAGTAAAAAAAAAAAAAAGCCTATACTCACCCCCCCCCCTCCCTCCCACTCATCCATTCGAGTGCTGGATCTCCCTGGTATTCTGTTTACTTTGTTCTTCTTCCGAATGGGGACATCACTGCTGCAGCCATTGATTGGTTGCTTCTTTCATATGCCACTGAGTTTACATCACCATTTGGAAGTGAATAGCTGGTAGGGTTTAAAGGGGTTGTCTCACTACATAGATTCATAATAACATAGTCCTGTTTTCTCAGTTTCATTTTTGTATTTAGTGTTTACTGGCCTATAGTGATGAACTGCTGTGGACACCAGGTCTGTAGCTATAGCGACCAGCACTGGCAGCCTATAAAGAGAGATCGAACAGGTCTGTACCTATAGTGACCTGAGGAGCTTGTAAGTTGTGTAAAAGCTTTAGTTATCTTTACCTGGGAAAGTAGTGTAATTGTACTATAGAGACTTAGGCATAGTATAATAGGAAAGTTAGATTCAGTAGGCTATAGGTTAACATTGAGGTTTCCTTTCCCAGTTGTAGTCTGCCTGGTAACAGTGGTGTCATAGCCCTCAGCCAGTAGGGAGCTGAACCTCTGTGAAGCAGAAGGGGAGTTAGTTGCCAGCAGCGGGGGATTCAAATAAATAGTGAGACATGTAGTAACTCAGGGAAGTCTGTTGGAGTTTCTGCCACAGGAGAGTGAGCAGGAAGCAGCACCCTCACCACCTATGGGATGAGGGGCGGCAGATTTGAGTGGAAGGCAAAGAAGAAGCCCTAAGAACATAGGACTTGTATGTAGTTATCTATTAACAACAAGTACGCCGGGCAGGAGCTTGGGGCAGAGCTTCGCCTCTAGCCGGAGCGCATTGGAGAAAGGGCAAGAGGCCTCATACGCAGCTGAAGTACGAGGTAGCCCCCCCTGAGCTGAGTGGAAGTGCCACTGAAAGACAGTCAGGTTAGAGCAGTGAGGTTGAGCTGGAGAGAGCCCCCTCAGGGACTGCTGGGCGAGTGAATGGTTCCACAGCTGTTTGAATCTCAATGCGGACGACTGGATTGTACTACAATTGTCGTTGCTGGAGAAAGTAAAGGAAAGTAAAGCCACAGTTCTCCTGGTTAGCTGTTGTCTTGTCTGTGTCATTTATACGCCGGTACACTTCATCACAGTGAGTCCCACATCGTCTCTCCCCGCAATCGAAAAGAACCTGAAAGGAGTGCCAACCACTCACTTTCTTATCTGCAAGAGTGGCCAACCATACCCATTCTTCAGTAGGGAGTGCCAACCATACCACTCCCCGTTCTTTACAAGCTGATGCAGCACATACAAGAGGGGATATCTAGGAATAGGTTGGACACTGCTAATAGACACATATTGCAGAGTGACTTGTTTTTGCAAGATCTTGAACATAAATAGCAATGCTTATAGTGAGACAACCCCTTTAATAAACCTTTAAAGGGGTTGTCTCACTACAAGAATTGCTTTTTATGTTAAAGAGCTTGCAAAAACAAGTGACTTTGCAATATGTGTCCCTTAACAGTGTCCAACTTATTCCTAGATATCCCCTCTAGAATATAGAAGAATCCACGGCACTCCTTATGTAATCGCAGAAAAGGTTTATTTAACAAAAATAGATATCCAAGATCAACTCTCCATTCAAATGTATACAGTGTATAGGAGATTTAACAAGAATTGTCCCATGGTTCAACGTTTCGGCCGAAATTGGCCATCATCAGGGACCGAGACGTGGGGAAGAGCAGGTCCCTGATGAAGGCCATTTTCGGCTGAAACGTTGGACCATGGGACAATGGCTTATTGTTCAGGGTTGGTCAGTGAAGGCTGTCTTGGACAACAATGCTATAAATGAAAATAACAAGACAAAATGATGATCTTGGCTGTAATCTTAGGCCTAGACTGATCTTCAATTAATGGGGTGCAGATATGTCATTTAGCATGAACAACTTTTCAAATACAGCACCCCACAATGGCTAAAAATCCAACATGGCAGACTATCTTTTCATCAAATATCTGTATTCAATATCAGGCAATACAATTATGACATAAGCAAGTGTGATAGGCGTCAACCAATAGCAGTGTCTCTGTAGCAATGACAACCATTTGCCCCCCATAAATAATGCTTGGTAAGTATTCTCTTGAACAGGGTCTTGCCAGGTGCCCCTTTAAACAGTGCATAGCCAAGGGCACCAAGAAAAAGTACATTGCCAGGCGGCCCATTAAACAGACCCTTGCCCAGGCCCCACAATAAATCTGGGAAACAACTATTTAAGGGGACACATGTCAAAGCACCTTCCTAAATGTTCTGTACTAAATCATATAAAGCACTCACAAAAAGTTAGGGATATTTGACTTTTGGTTGAAATTTGAAGATAAACATAACATTTCTTGTCATTTTTAAAATGAACTAAATGAGACCAACACTTAATTTAGATGCACATGTTCAACTGTTCAGTGTTTCAATACTTTTTGCACAAAATTCTAATCTCTAACAAAGAGCTTAATAGCAATATTCACAACGGGTGTTTGATCCCTGTTGTGAGTAGGATAATGTGGATTCAATTGAGGGCAATAGTTAGGTGCCAATTGCTATCAATATTGCTGAATGTAAAAGAGCTAAACACGTTAATTTCCTAACTTTGAGCAGAAACATCAGGAATAAAGACATAAAACACAACTACAGTATTAATCTTCCGTTAACTACGTCAAAAATGTATATAATAACTGTGAGAGTGTGTAAAGAGAAGAATATGCATGCTGTTAGAAGTTATTAAGAAATCAGAGTTTGTCTACAGTAAAAAAAAGCTTACTAGTAAGAATATCTGAAATAATGGGGATCTAAAAATATGAGGGATTGCATCAATCTATTTCATACCTATCTATATACCTTATACCGATCACTCACATCTATGCATCCATCTCATATCAATCTACCTATGTATCGTATATTTATCTCATAGCTATTTCAACCTACCAATTTCATCTACTGTATCTATATCTCATATCTATCTCATATCACTCTACTTATGTCTATCTCCTAAGTATTTCTCTATCTTATACACATCTCTCTCATATCAATCCATTTCAAATCTATCTATATACCTTATACCTATGTATCACATATTTTATATCTATCTACCTATTAATCACATTAAACACATTATAAAGACACACCTATGCACAAACAAAGTATACAGTACATATACACACACCTATATACAGTATGTAGCCACACAAGAGTATCCACAGTAAATATACACAATATACACAAACCCATGCACAGTATAAATACACACAAAGTAAACATAGAATACATATGCACATATACATCAATACAAACAGTATATACTCACACTCAGTATACAGACACATATACAGCCATACACACAGTATACATATCCATACACAGTATAAACACATATACATCCATACACAGTATACACAGACATATATATCCATACACAGTATTTACTCACACACATACATCCATACACAGTATACACAGACATATACATCCATACACACAGTATTACATCCACACACAGTATATACATCCATAAACAGTATACACCAGTATCACATCCATACACACAGTATATACATCCATACACAGTATACACACACATATACATCCATACACACAGTGTATACATGCATACACAGTTTACAAACACATATACATCCATACACACAGTATACACACAGTATATACATCCATAAACAGTATACACACATATACATCCATACACACAGTATATACATCCATACACAGTATACAAACACATATACATCTATACACACAGTATATACTTACACCCAGTATACACACACATATACATCCATACACACAGTATATACTCACATCCAGTATACACACACATATACAGCCATACACACAGTATATATACATCCATACACAATATACACACACATATACATCTATACACACAGTATACACACATATACATCTATACACACACACATATACATCCATACACAGTATACAAACACACATACATCTATACACACAGTATATACTCACACCCAGTATACACACACATATACAACTATACACACAGTATATATAGCCATACACAGTAGATTTGCATGCTCTTACTTTACACACCACAAAAAACAAACAGCCCGGCAGCTGATGCTGTACCCATGAGACCTGCTGCTACTGCTCTATTTCCTTTTCCTCCCGGGCCCTCTCCCTCCACCTCCCCATGCGACTGGGCTCTCCCGACCTCTCACAGGCAGCCAGCTATTCTGTCTTTCTTCATGCAGAGCCTCCGTAGCTCATCAGAAGCATTGCTGGCTGCCTCTGGGCGTCAGCCCTGATGCTGCTACATTGAGAGTACGTATGGCTGGGTCTCTGTGACCTAGCCATACGTACAGCTGCTAGAGGAGTGTGGCGAGCTGCAATCCCTGTAGCTACGCCACTGCATTTGGGGGAGATCTGTCTACTTGGAATTTTGGGACACTCTTGAACAATCTGGGACATTTGACAAGTACAGAGGTGTGTGAAATTTTGTGAACCCTCCATTTTCTATATTTCAGCATAAATTGAACCAAAACTACATCCAAGTTTTCATACAATCCCTAAAAGTAGATAAAGAGTACCAAATCTAAAAAATTTGTAAAAAAATATTAGACTTGGTAATTTATTTATGAAGGAAAATGATCCAATATCACATGTCTGTGAGAGGAAGTATGTGCCCTTGGGCAGCAATAACTGCATCTAAGGGGATGTCCACACGGCGTACTGGGGCCTCAGTTTGCTGTGTGTTGTGGAAGTACGTGCTGATCAGCGTGTACTTCCAAGGACAGGGCCGCCCCATTCACTTCTATTATCAGCGTTGAATAAGCACCGCGAACAAGTGACCTGTCACTTCTCTCCCCGATCGTGACCTGTCACAATCCGATCGTCTTGTACACTGGGGGAGACTATGAGTTATTCATAGCTCTGTATGAGAGCTTTGAATTACCATAATTTCAGCGCACATTTCGCCCATATTAAAGTGCAAATATACGGCGAAGTGCACGCCGCAATTACTCCATGTGAACATACTCTAAGTCAGTGTTTCTCAACTCCAGTCCTCAAGACAACCAACGGTTGTTTCAGGATTTCCTCGCATTGAACAGGTGACTCATACTGTCAGTGCATTTGCACAGGTGATATCTTACTGTCAGTGCATTCTGCACAGGTGTATCATTACGTAGTGCATTCTGCACAGGTGATATCATACTGTCGTGCATTCGCACAGGTGATATCATACTGTCAGTGCATTCTGCACAGGTGATATCATTATTGTCAGTGCATTCTGTGGAGATCCTGAAAACATGACCTGTTGGTGGGGCGTGAGGACTGGAGTTGAGAAACACTGCTTTAAGACTTTCCAGTAATTGTTGATGTCCTGCACATCTTATGTTGATGAGTTTCTTCCCATGACCAACTTGCTTCAGGTCCTTCCACAACATTTCTATTAGATTAAGATCAGGACTTGGCCATTCCACAACTCTAAATACATTATTAGTTAACCATTCTGTGGTAAAATGGGTTGTTATCTTGCTAGATGACCTACGTGAGATTCAGTTTAAGGACAGGTGTCTTGGCATATTTCTTTAGAATTTGTTGGTAAAATTCAGAATGTATTTTTCCATCAATAATAGAAAATCATACTGAGCCCGATACAGCAAAACAGCACAAGCTTTAATGCTATCACCACTGTGTTTCACAGATGTTATAAAGTTTTTATGCTGGAATTTCAATGTTTTACATTCTCCAAAAATTTTAACTTCTCTTTTAAGCTAAAAGCTGTATTTTGGTCTCATCTGTCCACAAAACTGTTCCAATAGCCTTTTGCCTTGTCCAGGTGATTTTTAGCAAACTGCAGCTGGGCAGCAATTTTCTTTTTGAAAAGTAACGGCTTTTGTCTTGCAATCCTGCTATGAACACCATTGTTGTTCAGTGGACTCATGATGGTGGACTCATGAACATTAGGTAATATGAAAAAGGCCTTTAGTTGCTTACAGGTTATCTTGGGTTCCCTTGAGACTTAACAGCAACCTTTTCCAGTCTCACGACCATCAACAAATCCTCTTCTGAGCTCCTCAGAAATCACCATGCCATCATACACTTCTACAAATTTATAATGTGAAAATCAGACTATGATTAGTCCCTGTTCTTCAAATAAAATGACACACACACACACCTGATTGCCATTCTATTGATTGAAAACACCTGACTTTAATTTCACCTTTAAATTATCTGGTACCTCTTTGCATACTACACACTTGCTCAAAAATGATAAATGCATCTTGGTAATAACTAACAAAATATGTTTACTGTGGCATTAACACATTTCCCCAGTACAATTATTTTAAGCCTCATTGTAACAACACAATTTTTTTTTTTTTTAGTTTTATTTTTATGTTTCAATTGAAACTGGATGCATCTGTTCAGCCCAGGATGAAAGCGGTGTATATTGCATTATATTAGCAGCAGAGCTGCTGCCTGTTCCCCACAAAGGATTTATTCTATATTATTCATCTGCAATTACAGGACTGTTATTGTTCACAGCAATAATGTACAATAATGCAGACACGGGCATCTTTTGTTAAAAGCAACTACAGTTTAGATTATTACATAGTTGTATATCAATATCCTGAAATTTGTTCTGTACAACACAACAGGAATTTCACATGGAGCCTATTAATGGTGAAACAATGAAGACTGTAGTGCGCTCCAAAAACAAAGAATATATTATCCAATAAACAAATCATTGCAGCCTTTCCAGGCTGTTGTTTTTTAAACTTGTACTGTTTTTTCCGACATCTGGTACTAAGAAATGTTTTTTCTTATTGTTTACTATTTTGTTTTATTAACTTAATAGTATGAAAACCAAACCTAACATTTATTGACTTATGGGGCATGTTAAGAACCTATATGCAAGTGGTTATATGCTAATGTGACCAAGCAATGTGAAGTAGTTAATAACTAAGTCATTACTGTATTAAATGTATTGCAGTGCATTCTTTCTTTGCAAAGCAGAAAATTATTTTCACTGTTTCATGCAATGATATCACCTGGTTGGCACAAAATTATGTTTCATTAATCCACGTTTTGTTTAAATTACATGTGTAACTAATTGGAGATTTCGTTTTATATCAGGATTTGCCAGCACAATACATTTCCACATGTATAAAACCTGCAACAAAATATCGCTTTGCAGATTGCAGTATATTGTTTATCAGCAGATTTAAAAAAGTTACCTTTCTGCAAGTAACATGCAACAAACTGGGAATTCTTCGAAACAGAATATATTTAATGGTGAGTTTGTTTGGGCAACAGCTATTCCTCCCAAATGTCAGTCACCCCAAATACACATGCACGCTTGGCTTATTCAGCTTAATGGGGAGAGGAGGTTGGGGAAAATATTTAAAAGTTATATTATGTAGTAATTAATATACATTTTCTGTAAAATCAAAAAGTAAATAAGTAAACTGTGGATAACAGTTGTTCATATTGCATAGTCAGGACAGGACAATATAATATGTAAGCTTGAGGAGAGAGTATTCTCAGGTGGGTTTAGTTAAAAGTAGAGTGGATTCTAGAGCACAACAGTTCTGGCACTGACTGCGCTGGGGTGCAATGTTTAAAGAAGCCCTGGTTTTCACCCTTAAGGCATGTTCACACGGCTTAAAATGGGCCGTATTTCGGTCCGTAATTACGCGCCGAAGTGCGGCAATTACGGGCCGAAAACGGCCCATTCATTACGGTAATTCACAGTTCTCATAGAGAACTATGGATTACGTCTCCTCTCCCCGCCCAGCGAAGCCGCCGGGCGGGGAGATAATTGACATGTGAATTTCTAGCCGCAAATACGCGCCGCTAGCAATTCAAGTCAATGGGCCGGCGAAGTGCCGGCCCCCTGCTCAGTCCCCCCCGCCCTGCCCCCCCCCCCGGCACACCGCGTAATTGCGGGGCGTAATCACGCCCTTCAAATACACCGTGTGAACATAGCCTTAGGCTATGTGCACACAGCACATGACAAATCCGACGGCATTTTGACATTGCGGGACCGTGTTTTTTGCTGCAAATTTGCGCCCCAAAAAAGCAGTCGGTTTTGCCTGTGTTATCTATGCACATTGGTGTTACCTTTCAGTGTAATCCTATTTCTGCTGATATTGAGGAGACTGCTTAAAAGTTTTCTCTACAGAACGAGAAGTGCCTAGTGGCCAAAGTCAAAACTGAAGAATAAAAAAAAAAAATTATGGTAATATGGAAAATTAACAAAAAAATAAACCAAAAACTTAAAAAAAATGTTTTTTGCATAAAAACATGAGTTAAACAATAGGTCATTTTCTGATGACACTTTCCCTTTAAGGAGTATCAAGTGCAATCCTAGTGTCAATCCACATTAGCATTGACATTTTAAGTCTGAATTTACAGAACAGGAAATAGTGTTACAGAAAGCTGCAACCCAAAAAATAGACAATAGTATTCCTAAAACCATTTCTAAAACCACGATTGTGGCTTGAACATGCAGTTTACAGCGTTTCTACAAAACTGTAGAAAATATGGCACAAACCACCTTCAATAATGTGTTCTATAGATTTAAAAGATGCAACAGGTTCTGTAATACCTGACCAGTGCAGCAATTTACCATGTAGTAAATGAGATTATGGTTAAAATTGTGTAATTTGAAAATGTGGATATGGCCTCATTTATTTGAAAAGAAATGGGGAGAATATCAATGTTGATTTTGATCCACACAGTGCGGTGTGGTGGGAAAGCAGTGACAAATATGAGTTTACTTGTCCTCAAGACCATAGAACACAGGGCATGGGGAATGGGATTGACTGTTGGATAGTTCAGGGGTCCCCAACTGCAGTCCTCAAGGCCCACCAACAGGGCATGTTTTCTGGCTTTCCTCAGTATTGCACCGGTGATATAGTTATTATCAGTGCAGTCTGTGGGAGATCCTGAAAACATGACCTGTTGGTGGGGCTTGAGGACTGGAGATGGGGAACATTGGGATAGTTTACTAAACTGGTGGAGGCTCAAGGGTAATTACCCCTTTTCACACTCTTTAGAATGCATCTGCAACTATTACATTTGATTAGCCTATTCTAGTACAGTTTGCATTTTAGATTTATCCTTTGTAGCCATTACAACTTTCATTTAATAAGTTTTACCTTCAAATTCTCAAAGGGGATAAGTGGTGCCTATTACTATTGACCTGCACTGACTTGTATCTCGTTTCTCCATGCAGTTATCATTGTTAATCGTGTGAGAAGGGTTATAACTGTCAGTAGCTATAAATGCATATGGGATTGGTCTATTGTCCAGTCATTGAAATGTAAGCATGACCTTCTGTTTGTATTTTTACTAAATGCATATGAGCACTTTTAAATGGAAGCTTGGTTCCAATTTGGCTCACGGTATTTAAACATTTATCCATTGCTCCTTAACAGACTACAAATGACACCTGCAGACTACAAACATCACCTTCGCTGATACTCAAAAACTGTAAGGATATGTTCACATGTTGGGTTTTTCCAACTGGAAAAACCTGACATGGATTCCAAGATAGAAAACCGAGGCGATACCTTGGATTGCTGCTGATGATTTAAAGGGGTTGTCTTGCTACATCGATTCATCTTACCTCAGTCCTGTTTTCTTGTTTTTATTTTGAATTCAGTGGTGTGTTTACTGGCTTCTACTAGGCTGCAGTAGAAGCCAGGTCTGTAACTATAGCAACCAGTGCTGACAGCCTTTCAGGAGAGATCAAAAAGGTCTGTAGCTATAGCAACCAGCGCTGGCAGCCTATCATGAGAGATTGAACAGGTCTGTAGTTATAGCTACCTGAGAACTGATGCAGCCCATACAAGAGGGGATATCTAGGAATAGGTAGGACACTGTTAATGGACACATATTACAAAGTGACTTGTTTTTGCAAGATCTTTTACATAAAAAAACAATCCTTGTAGTGAGACAACCCCTTTAATCTCTGCAGAGGCAGTTTTCACCTCTGATTAGGACACAGTTTAGCCATATTTCAGTGGCAAAAAAACGAGAACTGACTGCGGTTTTTGTGCAAAACGTGACAAAAACCACGGTTGTGCATTGGGAAAAAAACGGTCGACTCTTGGCCATTTTTTGTCCGATGCACTGTAGACATAGCCGTAGACAGGCGCTGGCTAAATAGCATTAAGCAGCAAGAACTAATCTCTGTCATCTTATCACACCTATACTCTCCTACCTTCTGTCTTTTTCAACCAACCAGGAATTGTGTGCTCATATGTTCTCAATTGTGTATATATATATTTAAACCATATTTTTACCCCTGACAAAGCCGCCGTATATGGCAATACATGTTGGGTTTCTCTATCCTGGCTCATGGGTTCCCAATATTACTGTGAGGACAATAGATAAGATGTTTTCAGCTATATTTTTTTTCATGTTCCAAGGAACTTGTATACTAAGCTTATTCATTGTGAAATCTCTTTCCATTTCAGCTAAATTCATCTTTTTTTGGTCCTTAAGTGACAATTTTTGTATACTATCATTCTGTGTTGTATTGTATATTATAAAGGACAATATTTAACCATTTTGTGAGGGTCTTAGTATATGTATTTCTAGCAAAGTAATTTTCTGGAGATGTTTTTTCTCCCTCTACTGCGTTCTTTGTGTGGATTGAAATTAAAACCTTTTCTCATTTATTGTGTATTGTGTGCTATTAGTATAATTATTAGTATTGTGTGGTGTGCAATATGGAGTACCCGCTTTTTCGTTGAGTTAATGTATCCTGTTTCTTGCTACTCCTTGCACCACGTTTACACATTGCAGGTGGTATTCGTCTGTATCTAAGTCTCACTATGATTAGCGATAAACAATCTCTAGGCTTCTCTAAACTGTGCAAAATATTTGCAAAAAAATTTACTTAATGATCACTCTTTACCTTACTTTTGACAATAAATATTTGGTTTTACATTTTTAGAGTTATCCCCTGTGGGAATATATGCTTTAACACAGGGTCACAAACCATGATTACTGAGAAGGCATCTTATTTTGTTAGAAGTAACAAAAGAAAGATTAG
This sequence comes from Phyllomedusa bahiana, assembly GCA_025379985.1. Lineage (NCBI taxonomy): Eukaryota > Metazoa > Chordata > Amphibia > Anura > Hylidae > Phyllomedusa > Phyllomedusa bahiana. The sequence goes on from JAODAL010000018.1 coordinate 37,978, forward strand.
AAGTTCAGGAAAAGAGCTCTGTTTAGGGAAGGAGTCGAATGTAGATCATGATAGCACTAGCTAGAAATGCTGTGTAGGAGGTATCATATAAAGCAGAAGAAGAAAGATCCAGAGCTCAGGACAAGAGCTTCATCTGTTTAGGAATGGGGTCGATTACAGTCCATGCTAGTTACAGCTACAAATCCTTCTTACAAAAGGCTATAGCCATAGATCATTCACAAGCCACATAGTAATTGAGGTTTTCTGCATACTATGTGTGGGCAGGCAGAGTAAGATGAAATCAATGATTTTTAGGCACATTGATTAGGATTAAACCAAATAGTGTACTTTTGTCTAGATGTACACCAAAGGGGTGCTTGCCTGCAGACAGTACAGCATGTCCATTACACCTCCCCCTGCAGTATTCTCTAATTAGAACAGGACCCTATTATTAGACTTATTGATTTGACAAATTTGCCAACTGAATTTTAAGTATACAGATGAATGTAAAATGGCAATGGGTTATTTCAGACATTAAACTATTATTACTTGTTTTACTGTTCAGTATTTTCTTGGTAAACCTAGCAGACACTGCTGGTCATATGAAGTTATACTGGACCTATTAAGACATTTCTGTTATGTACTTATACATTTTGTACAGCTGTGTCCTAATAGCCTAAGAGGTGCACAGCTGTAAATAGGATGCTGTATTGCAAACCAAGAAAAATCCTTTATATACATCTTCTAGCAATGTTAAAGACTATTATCACCTTTGTACTTTCTATTATTATTCATTTATATTACAAAATTAACTATCTTTCTAAAGCATCTTCATTACAAAAAAATCTCCAAATTTTGTTGATGTGTAACCCTTTCAGATAGCTAGCTGTCCTGCCGCTTCTGACATAGATACTGCTTTGGGCTGTGTTGGCTTTAATCTCTTACTTTAGCAGTATCAACAGGGAGGAAAAGAACACAACAGATGTGAGTGTGGAGAAAGGGGAAAGCATCCAAGTCTTCAGGACGGGCAGATGACACAGGCTATAATGTATCATAAAGTATATAGGGAGGAAAGCACACACACTGCAGCTTTGTAATTTACATACGCTGTGTATGACTGTTGAACAAAAGTAAAGTATCTATGGCAGACTATGCAGTTGGTCGGGTGAAATCACACAGTCCTGGCCATCAGTGTCTGTTGGCACAAAGAACAAGATGGGCTGTAGATGGAGAACATGAGAACTGGTGAAGGCAGTAGCAGCAGAAAGTTGCAAAGCATACATACACACATGACAAGACATACATACATGACATAAATCTGACACTATGAACAGGTTGCAAACTATTAAGAAGAAAAGAACTCTAAGAAATATCCCTGGGTCCATCTCCACACTTAGAAAATGTAAAAACATCACTCCTAGTATGCTTATTTGTTACTACATATAGAAATGGCTATATGTAGCACTGCTCTTATGACCTAATGATTAGATGCAGACATTAATTAAATGTTGCTCCTCCTTAGTTAAAGGTGGACTAAACCTAAATTCTATGTTCAAAGTGTATTCAGCTATACTTTAAAAAGTTAATTACTTGTTTAAGCCACTTAGTTGTATGAGTAAGTCATACCCAGGATTGAAACATACATTGCATATAAATAACATATACATATTTTTTTTATTTTTTTTCTGTAACAGATTTTCTCTCTGTATTCACAGTCATGACAATCCTATACTTTACATACATTTAATATATATCTGAGTAATAAATAATACACATTGACAAGAAAAACAGGACAAGTTAATAGTAAATGGGTAACATTAGAACTTTTTAGGTAAACATGATCCTGTCATTCGCTTTAGGAAATAGAGCATAGTCGTAACTCAATCAAAAGATTTTCGATAAAAATGGAGTTTCCTTTATGGTTACATTTGCTGTGTCAAAATGGGTTGAATCTTCTTTACTGTTTGTAATGTGAGAAAGGTTATAAGATTTGGTTTGTGCTCTGCCTCATGCAACTGTTTTGTAACATACCTTAAGGACACCTTCACAAGTTAGTATTTTTGATCTGGGTTTGTAAGCCACAAGCAAAAGAGGGTCAAAAACAATTAAGATGTACAAATCACTCCAATATGTGTGTAAATATCATTGTCTTGCATGGTCCAGGAAGCATCTACTCTGGACAAGGCACCAATGGTTCTCAGTGCTGTTCAGAAACAAAATTAGATTCACTCTGAGCAGAAATGATGTCCGCCAATGATGCTGGAGACATTAAGGAGAGCGCTATGCATCAGCCAGGTCAGGTACCCTTGCCAGTCATCTAGCACGCAGTTCACACCGATGTAAACGGTTACTAATGATCTGACGTGACACTTGGTTGCCTCTCAACTCCCTTAAACGTGCCTGGAGTTGTGTGGCATTCATCATCTGAATCTGCTGGGCATTGTTTACAATGAAGTGGTAATCAGTGTGTGATGGAGCAATAGGACGTCCACTTCTTTGCCTTTCTGTGACTCTCCCAGTCTCTCTGTTGCAACCTGCTGATCACACTCTGTAACACTCTAAGCTCAGTGGTCACTTCTGTCTGAGAGCATCCTGCTTGAAGCCTTAAGTGGTGAGGTACTGTTAATCTATTGTAAGGTGTTGTCTTGGTCTCATGATGCCAAAATGTGAACAGCGTGATGAGGAGGACTGTTTAAATCCCAATTCAAATTGATCCTCTAAATTTATTAGGGATCAAACACCTGTTGTGAATCTTGCCATTAAGCTCCTTGTTAAAGATCAATAAGTTGTGCAAGAACTACTTAGACATTGAACATGTTGTGTTCATCCTGAAATGTCAACCAAAAGCCAAATATTCCTAACTTTTTGTGAGTAGTGTATTTTGAATATAATATATTGGAAAGATTTCTACCTCTAACAGGATAATGTTTTACCTTAAAAGTTCTACTGTTAGCCAATTACTATTAATTTGTCCTATTTTTTTTTTGTCAGTGTTCATTATTTATTACTCCTATACATTAAATTCATGTAAACTATGATGATTCATAACTATGAATATGGAGGTATGACAATGTGTAATCACTGTACGAAGTGGTAATGTTTAATTACAGTATACAGTACATGAAAAAAGCCTCACACACTTGTGGCCTTTGCATATAATCATATTAGAAATGACTCTTCAGTATGGTCTTTATTGCATTGTCATCATTTAAATCATAATAAAATTTAGTACAAACCAGAATTGTTACATCAAGAATTCAAACAAAAAAAGAAAAGTAAAATAGGTCTAAGACAACTACTTACATATAACCATCGGCGTCCTTTACCTTCAGCATACAGAACAACAGAAGTAACAAGGCAATAAATTCACAGTATATTTGTTAGTGGTACATCCTCAGTACACTGGCAAAACATAGAAAAGGGATAATTATTATTCAAAATATTTACCATATTGAAAATAGTAAAAACATTTTGCTGCAACTTACCTTGGTTTGGGATGCACAATGCAGAGAAGATGCCTACTTTGATGGTTACCTGTACAATTTCATCATCTCAATAAAACAGTTACAATAGGTTGGAGAAATGTATTCACTGCAATTTCTTTCTGGGATGTCAAGTCAGCCATTGTCAGTGATTTGTGGCTATATCTAATCTATCTATCTATCTATCTATCTATCTATCTATCTATCTACTTCTTACTTTTCTGGGTGGTTCTCTATAATACATGGTTTTATGTGCAGTTTTTTAAAATTTTTTATATATATTTATTAATTTATATTTTTATTTAAAAAACTGCACAAAAAAGCACAAAAAAAAATGTATTATAGAGAACCACCCAGAAAAGTAGAAACAAGAAGATAGATAGAGAGATAGATAGGATAGAGAGAGAGATAGGATAGAGAGATAGATAGGATAGAGAGATAGATAGATAGATAGATGATAGATTAGATAGATGATTAGATTAGATAGATGGATAGATGATTGATTGATTGATTGATTGATTGATTGATTGGATAGATAGCTAGATAGTAACATACATAAATACATAGAACATGGATAGATAGATGATTGATTGATCGATTAGATAGATAGGATAGAGAGATAGATAGATGGATGGATATCCCTAAGCATAGGAGTAATAAGCCTTTGTTTGTGCAGATCCAATAGATAGATAGGATAGAGAGATAGATAGATATGATAGAGTGTTAGATAGATTAGATAGATAGATAGATAGATAGGTGGTAGATGGAGAGATACATACATCCCTGCATAAATACATAGAACATGGATAGATAGATAGATAGATAGATAGATGATTGATTGATTAGATAGGATAGAGAGATAGATAGATAGATAGATAGATAGATAGATAGATAGATAGATAGATAGATAGATAGATAGGTGGTAGATGGAGAGATACATACATCCCTGCATAAATACATAGAACATGGATAGATAGATAGATAGATAGATAGATAGAGAGATAGATGATTGATTAGATAGATAGATGAGTTAGATAGATAAATGAATGATTGATAGATAGA